>JALIZH010013903.1:0-47500 GCA_030522465.1 Rhipicephalus appendiculatus | reverse complement strand
TTTAGGAACCACGAGTAAATACGGTAAATAATTACGTGATACTTAATAGTCACAAACTACACCGTGCTTGCATTACATAGGATTCATGCACTCAACCGCAATTTCCCAGAAATGCTATTCATTTTACTTCTTCCAAGTTTAAATGCACCGACCCTTCGGTACAGCTAATCATGGAAAATAATACTATTACCCTCCATGAGGGGAATACGAGTGGCCGTGATATCGTGTCGCCAGAATTTTTTTAGTTTATCGCAAATTATCTTTAGACCACGCGTTATACGGATACTCCTTTGTCGACAATGTGTGCATGTGACGATCGTACAAATAAAATATCCCTCATTGTTTCAGGACAAGCAATTATAGGTGTTGTTTTGTTCTCTCGAACACTATATTAGAGTGGAACTCGAGACACGGGGCGTGCTATCAAAATTTTCCTAATTAAGCGCACCGCCCACGTTCACGTTCGCACAATTTGGCAACTTTTGTAATGTTTGCCTTGTATATTTTTTTTATTTGCTCCTTTTTTATTTGTCTGGCTCAATATACTATCGTCTTTCCTGCAAGGACCGAATTTTGGTCTGTAATACGTTTTGCATTAAACAAACTAAAAAGCATCTTCTCTGCTTTATTTACACTGAAATTCTAAACGGCCCTGCACATATTAAACGCTGACCAATTTCCACTGCTGTAGGCATTGAATGACAGAGAGCTGAGCTAGGTTGTAGGTATTCATGTTTAAGAGGCAGGGCGTGCAAACACGAGCACAAGAGAGAACTGAAGACAACACAAACGCCGACTAACGACTCCTTAGGCGCACAACTTCTGACAGGAAAGAAGGCACGAAAGCTTTTCTGCGCATGCCCATGGAATAGGCGAACCTATCAATCAGGCACGTGTGGTGGTCTACGTGAGAGATAACTATCCAGACACTTGATTTCTCTTTAATGCACGTTAACCTATGGTTGGCTCACGGATGCCCTGCCATTATTATCGATATGCCAGGCCTCAAACTTTAAATGCGTTTCTTCATTCCTGTGTCAGAAGAAAATCGCGCATTGATTGAATTTCGGCGTGCACTTACACTCTCGACGATGCAAAGATAGATTAGAGGGTGAGCCTCCGGTTAGGGATCTCTTATGTTCCATTCTTCTCTGGTTAACTTATCGACCCGTTGGCGATACGTAGAAGCGGCCGCAGCTAAACGTAAACTTATACACCACACGTACGGCAATCAGTAAATTTGTTGGTATGTTTCAAGAAACACGGACCATCTCACAAAGCACTGCCCTCCACGATTGCTAAGCAAGTATTCTGGGATTTCATTACAATGAGATGATAGTTTCTGCACTTTTCTTGCGGCAGACACACATAGTTCTTCTTCTGAACATTCGCCCCGGTAGGTTTTGATATCAAGGAGCCAGCTGGGGCTGCAATAAGCGAAACACTACCCCTTGCATTGTCACAATAATTGTCCCTTTTGTTTTCATTTTGCCGCCTTTAAAAATCTCCATGGTTTTCTTTGTTCTGATATTTTGCATCCGGCTTGTTGTCTCTGTCTCTCTGGTTTCTGCGCGTTACGCTAGACGTCTATGTAAACATTCAGTTACCACGTCCTCTTTCATCAATAATATTGACTTTTTCCTCGTTTCAACTTTCACGCTTTGGCGCCAAAGTGTTTCTTCGCTTGTTAGGCGAAATGGCGAGCGAGGACGCTGGTCCATCTGCGCCGAAGTTGTCTGCGCGGTCGCAGTGGCGAAAGCGGAAAGCTGCGTCGGACCATCCTACGGATGTCACTCGGCTTGCCAATGGGTTAAAACGGAAACATTATCACCATCGCGCAAAGCTGGCAGGCTGAATTGAGGGACGAACGGGAACTTCAGTGAGCCAAACGTCGGGAGAAGGATGCAGAAAAATGACAGCGACGAACTCTTTGGGTGGAAATGGACGCCTCGCGTTCGACTTCGGCGACGCCTTCGGAAATTGGCGAAACGATAGTACTGAGTAGTCCCAGTGCAGCACGTTAGACTAGCCATATGGTTCGGTTGTCACACTGCGCTTGGGTTACGAGGGTAAACAAGCACAACGAAGTGTAACACGCTTTCACTTGCATAATCGAGCCTAGCCGAGTTAAGTTGCATGCCATTTTTTTTACTAACTCATTCATTCCATGGCGCTTGGGGCGAGAGTGTGGCTTTTTTATTTATTGAACGTATACAAGTACGCACTTATGTAATACGTAACTGCGAGAACAGCTTACTGTTCCATTCATATCGCATGAGTACACGTTTCTTAATTAAAAGTATTGCACGAGAAGGAGCCAACGATGCGTCTAAATTAGCACAATTAAAAAGAAATGGTAGTGCTTAGAAGATGATAGCGCGAATGCTGCGTAACTTTCGGGTGGTGCTTCGCCTTGAACAGAAGGAGAGACGAAACCACGTTCCGCCACGTTGTCTGTCTACCACAATTGCTTGCACATTTAAAGGCCCGTTGAATTTCATTGTTCGGAAAGCCAGAGAGTTGTGTCTAAATGTAGTCGTTGGTCGGCTGGTTGCTGCATGTCGATTAAAAGTGCTATATTGCCGAAAACATGATTGCACGAAAGCAAGGACAGAGATACCGTACGAGCCTTTACAGAACGTATTGCCTCTGTGAGCGCGTTTTTTTTTTTTTTGCACTGGACATATTTCACTAACTAGGTTTCGAAGCAAATTGACGAATGCAGAAAATACAAGAGACTTTCAGATAACACCCTTTTAATTAGCAGACCTGAATGTAAATTGCTCACGCCATAATATTTCCTCACGCCATTGCTGGGTAGCAAACCGTATGCTAATATCTGGTAAACCTCCCGGCCTTCCTCTTCGTCTCTCTCTCTAGATTATGATTGTTGATACACAGGTGACTGTAGGTAGTGTTTTTCACAAGAACAAATAACATGGCAGACGTCAGTCGGCCCCTTATATAGCCCGGAAGGTACACTGTGGTTTGCGATTGAAGCGGCGATAATCGACCGGCTCGGCAGCCGGCACCCGTCGCGCCATTGGTGAGCGCTGTGAGGAGTTGTCTCAAATCTATTCCATCTGCCCCAAAGAGCCCTCGTTTTTTATCGCAAGTAGAATACGGGAGCTTATACGTGCGCACTTCATATCGGTGGCGCGCACATCACGGGCCGGTCAGCTTGCGGGTCGATTATGGCGCTTCAATAGCTGCGCGCAGTTTACATAGCGAGTTGGGGACTTGGATTTAAAAAAGGAAATCTAAAGATATCCAGAATGAGTTACAACGCATGCACTTTGTACGCTCAAGACGTCGATAAGAGCTTACCGTATCTCCGACAAAGAGTCCGTGCACTATATTGTAATAAACATGGACGCTGACAACCCTGCCAGATATGCAATGTTTTATAGGTACAAATTCAAGCAAGACAGTTTTTTAGGAGAATAATAAACGTCTCATGTGATGACTATCACGCTAAATAGACAATGGCACTGCAGCCAACGTTTCCACCAACGGCCTTGTCCTCGTTGCTGCCCTGACGAAGACAAGTCGAAACGGACAAGTGCTCTGGTCGATACTCCCCTTCCCACCCGAAATTTTTGAATTTTGCATGTGTATACATTGTGACGACGCGGGATCGACGACCAAACGGAGATCGACAAACACGCATCATCAGTAGCTGAGAAAGACAGCAACGTCTTCTTCGTCCTTGCCCCTGGTCAAGTGTCCTCGCGCTGCTTCTTTGTTATCGTCACCGGCACATACACGCGGCAGAATACACGCACACATAGAAACGCACACACGAACATGCATAAAGTCCGTCGTGGTGGAGCAGTGGCATGGTGCGCGAATGGTGACACGGCGGTCGCGGATTCGGATCCCGGCCGCGGCGGTCGCATTTCTATGGAGGCGAAATGGTCGAGGCTCGTGTACTGTGCGATGTCACTGCACGTTACCAGATGGTCCAAATTTCCTAAGTCCTCCACTAAGATATATCTCATAGAGAGAGAGAGAATAAGGGTAGAAGAAAGGCAGGGAGGTTAACCTGGGCTGAGCCCGGTAGGCTACCCTGCACGGGGGGGAGGGGGGGAGAGGGAAGAAAAGTTACAGAGTAGGAGAGCAAAGTTTGACTTCACAAACGACGAATCAGTCCGGTGTCCTTGAGAAACCGCAACAGAAACCATTGCTTTCTTGAGAAGTCCGTATGGAAGGGGTGCAGCTAGAAATATTTTTCATGGGAAGGGTGGGGGGGTGATTCAAGCATACTTTATGCATGTATCTGGGGTTTTACGTCCCGAAACAACAATATTATTATGAGATATAATAATATTGTTGTTTCGGGACGTAAAACCCCAGATACATGCATAAAGTATGCTTGAATCACCCCCCCACCCTTCCCTTGAAAAATATTTCTAGCTGCACCCCTTCCATACGGACTTCTCAAGAAAGCAATGGTTTCTATCCAAGCAAGATTTCGCCTTGGAATACTGTTGCGGGCAGTTTTAGCCAACCGGTGACATTGAAATACCTCCGAATATTTCTAAGCACCTGCTCTTTGTTTCTTCCGGTTTATGAAGGACTTCACCCAATTAGCTTACCACTCACGAGCCTGTTTCGCAGAGGTATTTCATACGTGTGTACTGCAGAAAGGTAGGCCTCGTTTCGTCAGCTAAAGTACTTCATAACTGCTGGGCAGGTTCTGCGGCATTTCCATCCGCAGGTCGTGACTGAACTACATGCTGATGTCAGTGGTGTTGGCTCAAGACGCGTTTACGCACACTGGACGGACAATAACAAAGGCGGCGCGAAACTACAGCAACACGAATTGCAATGTCTGGACGTATTCTTCGCCATCCAGAAGTTTCGGCAATAACTTTACGGTGGGCATTTCGAAATAGTGACAGATCATTCTTCCCTTCGCTGACTAGTTGGGCGTAGCTACGCCTTCGGTATTGCGACTTCCCTGTCGCCTACGAAAACGGCCGGTGTCACATGGATGCCGATGGTTTGTCGCGTCTCCAGTTGTCACATTCAAGCGCTCACTACGAATTCCACGGCTATTTCGCCGGCGGGACCGAGTCTACTGACGCTAGTGCCGGCAAATGGAAACAACAACCTGATCCCTACAGTGACAACCTGACTTGAGACGGCAAGAATGTCAGGTTCTACTGCACCGTTCACAATGTGTGATCATCACGATTAAAAACAAAAACAAAAAGAAATTACTTCGCCGACAGCACTTACTCTGGTCGTTCTCGAATACTATAGCTTCCGGCGACCCTCCGCATGATGCATGACGACATCACTTCGGGTCACCGGGCTTGGCTCGCACGCTTCATGAATTGCGCCAACGCTTTTATTGCCCGGCGGCTATAAAAGGAGCACAATATCGTATCGCATTGCCGGTGGTCCGAATTGGACCAAGTCATAAGGAGCCGGCGATGCCTCCGACAGGCTTTTTGCATCCTGTGTAGCAACCTGCCTACTTTAGCATTTGAGAAAGTTGGCATCGACTTACTCGCCCCCCATTGTGCGAGCGGCCATCGCTAGACAACTGTGTGCAACGACTAGCAAACTCGTTATGCTGAGACGGCAGCACGTTAGTTCTTCTACCGTTGCCTTCGTAACATGGTTTTCTGCTGCTTTCCGTCATCTTTGTCATGGCGCCTCACGTGTCATTGTAAGCGGCTTTGGCCGGCAATTACCAACAGATATTGATCTGCTGCATCTTTGAGAGCCTGCTTATCGGTATTCGACACTTATTATTCTGAAACGGGCCATGTACCTCTCAGATGATTACAAGAATCGGAACGCCATTTCGGTGTTTGGTAACAGAAAAAAAAAAAACGAGCTCATAAATTACCATAACTTTTGTATCAGGGAAGGAAGGAAGCAAACAGAAAAGGGAGAAGGCAGGGAGGTTAACCAGAAAGACTTCTGGTTGGCTACCCTACACTGGGGGATTGGGGAAGGGGAATAGAAAGCCCTCTTGTGCTTTTTGAGGACGACGGGCTTGTGTGAACGCCTCTAACTTGCGGTGCAGTTCCAGACGCTGCACTGAATTTCACTGCCTCTCTCTCTCTCTCTCCTTTCCTTCTCTTCCCTTTGTATCAGGGAAGCATGAAGTAACTCTCTATGCACCTTTACACCTGCTGTACTTGAGCAGTCCCTCAACATACGGTGGATGCATTTATGCCGTTTTACCTGCACAAATACTACAGACTCGGCTTCCCGCCAAAGAAGCGCGTGGCTCGCTTGAATCTGCCTTCGTCACAAATTTTAATCAAGGCACGCTAATGGGATTCTCGGCGCATACCTCTCACTTTTGCTCCAGGAGGCTACGCTTATGTGTCGACGCCTACACAAAAGAAATGCTGTTATGGCTAGTTTATCTAAACGTACGGAGGCCCGTCCGGAATACTAGCCGAATCGAGTATCGTCAATTGCGTACTAGCAAATCTGACCTCCGCTAATCGCCGTTTGCGGAATACACGAGTGGTTCATCTGGCTTGAGTGAAACACTATACCACCTCAGTGACAATGTGGTGTCTGAACTGAGTGACAATGTGGTGTTTCATCCAGACGCTCAGTGAGCTTCATCTACGTTGAGAAACAGCGCGAGGCATTGGCTATTTGGGGCAGCCTACAATGTACTCTCTACGCTCGGTGGAACGTAGAGAGTATTCTAGGCAACACGGTAATTTCCTACAACGCGGTAATTGAAAAGATTGCACAAACCATGCAGACCTTAGCCAGCCGGTTTGCAGACAGATACACAAAAAGCAGTTTGCGGCATGCGTAGAAAAAATTAGTCTACAGCGTGTGACAAGAATTTTGTGGGGCAAAAGGTCGTTGCTATAATGGACCGTCTTCTTGAACACTATTGCTATGTGCAGGTAGGTTGTGCGATGTCAGTGAGCCATTCATTGCCGTCACCACGGCTGCCTGCCTCGCTTTGAGTTATAGGCTGTAAAAGCTCAAAATGGTAATCTGAAAACAAGGAAAATCATCGAAGCGGCAGAAATATCGTGCCAGGGGGGACATGTGCGGAAGGGCACTCTCGGTAGCTTTATCGCGAAAAGAAAGCTATCAATGATGTCTTCGGCTTCCACTATAGTCAGTGCTTCGTGCACCTTGTTAGAAGTGTCAACTTTGTATTTGATAATGTGTCCATTCTGTTATTGCGATAGCAAATATATCAACTCTATCGGCGGATTTTAGCCGTTGCCGTAGATGTCGCCGGTCATGTGCGGGATATATATATATATATATATATATATATATATATATATATATATATATATATATATATATATATATATATATATATATATATATATGTATGTATGTATATATGCATAAAAAAGGCACAAAGAAAATAAATTAAAAGTGAAAAAATTGAAGGACACTTTGTACATTCTAAAGTGTGTTCGGCGAAAGCGTGTGGCCGTTCCACTGACTATGCTATGTCTTTTTTTCTTTTACACTCTCAGTGGGATAACACACAAAGCGAATGTGTGCGTGTTTTTTTTTTCTTTTTTTTACCGCGAGTCGCATCGAGACGCGAGACTAATCTTCGTCCGTTCGCATGCGTTAGTATTTTCTCGCTCTTTGTGCATTGTGCAAACGCCATAGCGTTCCAGCGCTTAAATTGACGGGCCCTTTGTAAATTCGAAGGTGTATTCCGTGAACGCCTGTGTCCATTGAGACGGCGTCGGTCAGAATGATTGCAAACGCTGGGCACAGCGAAGCTACGCAAGCAAAGAGCGAGCGCTGTAGAGTCCGACGCGACCGGCGTCCGTTTGCGCATCCCGGCGGCCACCTGACTCCGTGCCAAAGCTCGGATGGACGGGACGGACGGACATGGATGGACAGACGGATGGACAGACAGACAGACAGACAGACAGACAGACAGACAGACAGACAGACAGACAGACAGACAGACAGACAGACGGACGGACGGACGGACGGACGGACTGACGGACGGACTGACGGACGGACGGACAAACAAACGGACGGACGGGCGGACGGACACCGGACCGACAGACGGACGGACGGACGGACACCGGACGGACGGACAGACGGACGGACGGACGGACACTGGACGGACGAACGGACGGACACTGGACGGGCGGACGGACGGACGGATGGACACCGGATGGACGGACGGACACCGGACGGACGTGAGCATGAGACATTAAAGGCTTTCGCCTTAAAATTCCGAAGCACCGGACCGTGGACTCGAACCAGCGACCCCTCGCTCCACAGCGCGCTGCGTTAGACAACTCAACCACGCGCCATGCATGCGACCGGGTAATAACGGCGTGCTATTTATACACAGCATTTAGCGCTGGCGCAACGCAGATCTCAGAGGAGCTTGAGCGTGTTTTTATCACGCAACGCTTCTACATTTTCTTTCAGTTTGAAGGCTGCCCCATGAGACGCGCACGAAAAAGTGACCCCTTACTGTACTCACTCGTGATGTGCAACGGAACAAAAAACCACGCATATCCACGAAGTGAATGGTGATGAGGGGGCGAAGCACTGGGGATCATTCGGGTAACCGTGAATCGCCCGTACATTGCCCACGCGATCACGCAAATGCGTGACAAACACGTGTGTGCAGTATATACAATGTTGTTGCATTGATTACAATGTTGTTTTATCTTTCTTTTCTCTCTCTCTCTTTCTCTCTCTCTCGTGGTCACTAGTTTTCGCAACTGCCTCCTGCGCTTGTCCAGTTTTTGCGCTTATCTTACATCACAGGTTTTCCGATGGGCACTCACATTAGCGTAAAATATGAAAGCAGCAGTGGAACCTTATTATAGCAGCGATTGTTTCCTGTACTGCGCTGATTAGTTCATTCGTTCTGTATGCCATGCGTGTCTCGAGAGTTGTAACTGTAGAACTGCATTATAAACGATAACGTGGAACAGCGTTTCTGTTCCAGTTTGCGTCTGATCTTCTCTACGTTACTGCCAACGCAAGCATTCATGTGAACTAGCAGCATTTTCTACTGAGCTCAACCACGCTTGCCATTCATCTGAAATCTCTGTTTTTTTTTTTCTTTTTTTTTTTTTTTTTTGAAAGTGAGAGACATTGCGTGCACTGACACAATTTATTACCTACATGTCAGACACGATTCAACAAGCGCGCAGAAATGAAGGGGCATTTGTTGGGCTGAGCTCGCAGAAATAACAGGGGGGTGGGGGGATCAGGGCGGCGCCTGCGTTTCCGGTTGCTTCAATTCGCATTACTTATCGGCCGGTGGCCTGCAACGATCTCGGCACCTTGAAGCAATGCCTGAAAAAAAAAAATGTATTCGCAGCAAAGAAGACTAAACGGAATATTGTTCTAGCACTCAAGGACCTCTCGACGGCGTTATAATGCCACAGCAAGTATGTGTTATACCCAAATCAACCAATTTTTCTGAGCAGCTACCAGTAAGCGCTGTCAAAATGATGGAGAGACAGCCATGCTGTATTCCGTTTGGAAATGTACACTTTCTGGCTAATCCGTGTAAGCGTAAGCTTTGTTCAGAACATGAATGTACTATTTACTGTGTACACGTCGTTGTTGGGGCGTAGTGATATTTAACGATTTTGTGACGTCACGGGACAGGCAGGTGATTTTAGCACAAACAAAATGTTTCTGACCAATAGCGAAGCACTAAAGGCGGCGAATCAGGATGCGCAATTCTCTTGTTCGGTATAGTCGTGTTTTTATTGCTTTCCGCCGGTTTCATTGCAATCGTAAGGCTCAAGTGCTTTGGGCGTGGCCGTGAGCGCTTAGACCAATAAGGAAGAGCTAGTGAGGAATACGGGGTATAGAGTGCTTCTTGGTTATTCTGCCCCTGGTAATGTTTGCATGTGCTTGTGGTTAACTGATAGGTTATAAGAGATTTGTGACTTTTTAAACGCGTATAAGAAAGGCAGGCATCCGACATGCAACTGCACACTAAAATAACTTGGTCGGAAGCGACCGTAGAATACAAACACTTACTATAGGTCAGTTAAATTTACTCCAGGTAGGTTTCATAGAAAGTTAGTTTACGCTACTAGCTTTGTGTCTATATGCACATCAGACTGTTTTTCCTTTTTTGTATTGTGTGAATTAGACGAAAGAAAAAAGATCATGAAGTAATCGTACATAATAATTTGAAAAACCAAACTTGGAGGACCGCCTCTTATTATTCGTTGTGTAAAACGATCTCCGTTAGCTCTAAAATATATGTCTTTTTCCTATACCAATATGCATATGTATTCTTCGGCGATGCTACCACGCTCCGGCAGGAAAATATTTCCTATTGTTTCTGGGTTAAGTTGAAGTTTAAAGTCTACAAGCGCGTTGTCGAAGCCTTCTCCGATAATTACGTTGCGTCTAGGCTTATCACTAATGAAGAATGTAGAATCTAGCAACTATATTCCGATGAGTTACTCCTTGGGAGCTGATAACGCGTGCAAAGACCATAGATCGGCAAAAAACTGGAGCTCACTCAGACTCAGTGAAACAAGTCAGTTTCGCCGCAAAAGCGAAGCAATGAGTGCGATAGCAAGAAATTGGAATGTCGCACGAAGATTGACGAGCAACTCGATACTTACAGCTTCTCGCTGAAGCACAAAGAAGCACGCTCGAAAAGGACGCTGAGGTATACACAGGAGAATTGTGAACTAATAAGTATCACAGTTGTTACGCCCTTGTGTTTGAGCAACGCGCTGCAAGTGTCGACAACGCAGAACTCGACGCTCTTAGATATTTCTCCTTCTTTTAAAGTGCGGCGCGCGGAATGACGCCTCCGCCTCTCCTGCCACGCGGTAGCGTCTGACGCAAGGTGTAAGCGGTGGTTTTTTTTTTTTTTTTTTTTCGTTCCACATTACGAATAGGTACAGAAAGGGACCCCCTTTTCGTGCGCGTCTCAAGGCAGTTTTCAAGTTTAAAGAAAATGTAGGGGCGTCGCGTGATAGAAAACACGCTCAAGCTCCTCAGAGATCTGCATACCGCCAGCGGTAAATGGTGTCTATAAATAGTTTGCGGTTGTTACGCCGGCGCATGCATGACGTGTGGCTGAGTGGCCTAACGCAGCAGGCTGCGGAGCGAGGGTTCGCTGGTTCGAATCCCCGGTCGGGTGCCTTGGAATTTTTTTCTTCTGATTTATTTGTGCCTTTTTTATACATACGTATACATACCCAAGGTATGACGGCGACGGTGACGGCAAAAAATACCGCCAGGCCTGCGCATAAGGCGCAGCACAGCCACAGCGAAAGCTGGGAGAGCGGCCTTTAGCCTTTTAGATGTGAAGCATCTTATGGCGAAGCTTAATCCGGTGGTGGTGTGCGGCGTGGCCTCCCTTACTGCGCATGCGCAAACCCTTTAAAAAATAAAAATAAAAAAAAAACCTCTCCTCCCCCCTCTCTCTCCTCTAGGCATCCCTCCCCGCGGCAACCACACCCTCACTGCGCATGCGCCTCCCCTCCTCTCTCCCCCTCCTATGCTCCCCCCCTCTCTCCTCTAGGAATCCCTGCCTGGGCTCCCACTGCGCATGCGCGTCCCCCCCTCTCTCACCTCTCCTACGCTCCCCCCCCTCTCTCCTCTAGGCATCCCTGCCCACAGCGCCCACACCCCACTGCGCATGCGCGTCCCCCCCCCCTCTCTCTCTCTCCTCTCCTACGCTCCCCCCCTCTCTCGCCTCGTGACGCCAACGCAGGCAGCGTCTGCTAGCGAGTTTCTTGGTTGAAAAAACCGACTGCACGCCCTGCACAACCGTTCACTGTCCATCGCGTATATATGGCAATGGATCTTGACCTCCAAGGTGGTGCCGGTGGGAGATTTCTCCTGTGCGTTGTTGAACAATAAAAATTCGCAGCGTGCGCGTTAACTAAAAGCGCACTGCGGGTCTCTGTGTACAGTCGGAATCTTCTGTCTCTCATTGCCCATTAGCAGCGATTGGCATGTTCCAGTAGGAAACACCGCTCCATCACTGCGTGCTTTGCGCCTCCTCAGTTTTCTCTCCTGCGCAACGCTGCGATAGCGCCAGCGTCAACGCCACGGCCAGTGTAAGCGTTAGCGCCCGCTGCTTCACATCTACACATGGTTCCCTTTAGCGGGAGATGGTGTAATTTTTTAAACACTCTTGGGACAACTACTACAAGCCCACTTGCATGGTACCCACTACGCTATAAATCATCATAATTTTTGTGTAGTGGGGAAGCGTCTACTATGCCATTCTTCGTCATTCTTCAGAAAAGCGCGGTGCCCGCTACACTCTTGTAACGAATTATGTGCACTTTGTTGATGCTGTGGCTGACGACGATGAAGAATTATGCCTCAGGCTTTTGTAATGGGTTGGAGCATTGAACGACCCACTCGTTCCGCAATTCACATTGTGTGACGCCTGGTTCTTACTTTACTGCTCTAAAACGCTTTACAACACACATTAACGCGATTCCTTACCCGATATGAAGCCTGCCTAGGGTCAGTTTGCACCGCACTTTCAAGCAGTGGCGTAGCTCAGTGGTAGAGTGCTGGGCTGCCACGCAGAGGACCCGGGTTCGATTCCCATTCTGTCACAGGTGTTTTTGGTTAGTTTTTTTCTTATTTCGCGCGATATTGGTTACGGACACCGGCGGCGGCGGCGGACAACTACGGCGCAGAAACGACCCTTGTTGTGATCTCATAACAGCTTTCGCTGTAAAATCAGCCGAGATTGTCCATATAATTGCTACCGATATAAAAATATGTTTTGCGCTTAGGGCTCCCTCGCATCACACTCACAAACTCACTAAAATATTACTCACCCGGGCTCACCGAGACCGGCTCGGTCTGAATCAGTCTGAGTGAGTCGACTCATGAGTCCGTTAGAGTACAGTTAGCTTTTTGGACCATGGTGTCAATGTTCTTTCACACCAATATCTCACATATTCTACATGGAGGCTTTTGATCTCGTACCTTCAAATACGAGTTATTAGTGCTTGCAATCCAGTAAGAACATTATATATATATAAAAAAAAACAGGGCTCAACGAGATATTTACCATGAGCGCACTGTGGAATAGTTCGTGGAGAAGTCAAGGCATGGCCCACCCCCACCGCCCTCCGTAATTGAAGCATCTGATCAATGAGTATTGAGCTGGCGTATACATGCTATTGCACTGAAGTATGTGTGAGTAGCATAGATCGGAAAATTCACGCATGAGTCGACTCACTGAGACTCACTCAGACTCAGGTCGAGCCTTGAGTGTGAGTCTGAGTGAATCCGTGTGAGTAATATAACGGTCAGGTTGAGTTCAAGTGAACCCGGTTGAATAAAACTTCAGTGAGTCTGAGACCGAGCGAGCCCTAAGCGCCAAATTTATTGCTTGAGGTTGAGCGAGCTCCACTTTCTTTGCCGACATATGGCCATATCTACTCAACTTTAGCACTGCTGTCAGCCTCATGATAGCTCGCGGTTATGCTCCCGTCTACTCATCAGCGTTACAATAAAACTAGGGTCCCCACTAGAGGCGCTAGATGTTTTATCATCATAGCGATACAGCGCATACAGTACGAAGAAACATAGATATTTTTTTCTAATTTGAAAACCGATGAGGTGCCTATCTCAACATTAGAAAGAAATGTTCTTTCTTGTTTACTCATTTCAGGGATGGTTTTTGGACGTTAATCCACAGCAACCATAGCCAACAACCATTATCATTTGAGGAAAAGCTTTCTCAGGTCACGTTTCATGCCAAGTTAGCTTCGCTAATTCGGATTGATGGTAACACTGAACCCTATGGGTATAGCTGCCGGGGAATGGAGATTTTTTGCGTTAGAGTGGCATAGTCGAAAAATCACGTTTCGTTAGATCGAATTACGATTGTAAATCACCGCCCTTACACACTGTAGAATATAGTTCACAAGAGAAGCAGAAAGGGAGTTGCCGTTGTGGTTATAACTGGTTTTGTCACGGAGCCATCCCACTTTGTGAAGGTCGATGACCAGCGAAGCTGTGTAGTACACGCAACCGAGATGGCACTGGATTCTTATAAAAGGTACTCAAAGACACACAAAGTCGCCTTCGAATGTAGCGTATGCTCCTTAAAAGGTTTTAATTGAAGCAGCATACGTCTTTCTGCGGCGGCAATCGCCCTCTTCTCAGCCTTGCCGCAAGCGCGTGGCGTTTCGCGCACTACCATAAGGAGCCAGTTTAGCAGCATGCGTATTTTTGTCGCATTCTGCGCTGAGCGGCGCTTCAGTAGATCAGTGGGGAGTAGTGGCGCTTGCACAATTTCTGTGGCACGTACGTTTTTCTCCATTTTTAGTGGAGCTGTGGTAGGTAGTGCGCAGGGTTGCCAGATCCTCGAAGAGAAAAAGAGCCACAAAGTTCAGCAAAGTAGCCAAAACAGTAGCCAAATGCCAGCCGTTATTTTATTTTGGAGCCAGAAAAGTAGCCAAACGTGATTTCAGTTTAGCTGAATTATCACCATGTTCTGACAAAAAAAAATACAAAAATATACCTCATAGGAATGTTTATCACATCACAATAGAGTAAAAAAAAAAAAGACCACGGGACTTCCTGGAGGAGGCATTTATATTCGAAAATTGGCCATTAATGCTGCACCGACAGTCAAGTGTACATATTAGAGTTAACTTTTGCCAGTATGCCCCGCGACACTGTAAATTTAGAGCTTGTAACACCCCTCAGACGTAGTCCAAATTTGATCCTGATGATTGGGAGAAGTTCGTGCGACATTCTATTCCTTAAGAAAACACTTGTTCTTCTTCTGCGTTAGGTATCCCTGTAGGTATATATTTTGATCCAGAATTCCATTGCTGGCATGTACTCACATCCTCAACTAAACGAAAATGCCGTACTTGCTCGTTAATGCGGTGCTCGGGGCGACCAAATACGTCTTTTGGCAAGGTTTTCAAAGCGTTCATCGCGTTCAGCCCCAAAACAGATGACGCGCTCTGCAGTCTGCAGCCAGAGTCAGTGAAAAACAAGACCGGCTGGGCTCTTGGCATTCGTCGCCTCTTCCTTGGGCGTTGCGACGTTAACATTGCGTTGAGGTGGTGGCCACACGTCAGACGATGAGCCCTGATTTCGCCTATATTAGCCTATATTAGCTGTTGATGCCAGTGCGAGAACAATAGCCAAAAAGTAGCCAAGTCGCCAACGTCAATTTTTTGTCGCCGCGGCCCTTTAAAAGTAGCCAATTTGGCGTAAAGTAGCCAGATCTGGCAACCCTGGTAGTGCGGCTTGTCGAATTTCTGTGAGCATACCTGCGCTTGGATATCGGTTTGGCCTCTCTGTACACAGCCTCGCTGTATATAATAAATAAAATTGCTCAAGGTTATTACGCGCGCTGATGTACGTACGTAGCTTCTTGTCCCCTTGTCTCCCCCCGCCTCCTCCTCCTCTGTGTAACCTTCAGCTCGCTCGATGGGGTGAAAAGATGGGAAAAGCGCTTAGAGCGTGCGTCAAATCCTTCTAACTCCGCTCGTACTCAATGAATTCTGATTTTCCCGGTGATCGGTTCGTGAAGCAACATATTCCGATGGTGAGTTCATTCGATGATTATACTCGGAAAAATGTTGCAGGTCTATTTTAAGTAGCAAGAACGCACTTCTTAACTTGTTACTTAATTCTCTCTCAGACCGATTGCACATTTCAACAAACTTTATTTTTGACAGCGTGTCGGTAAAGTGTTTAGTTTGCTGCACTTTAGGAAAAAGGGGAGCTCTAATATGCGCTGCAATGACGTCATTGATTTTATCATTCATTTCCCGTGTTCAGAGAAGAAACATTTATGCGAACTATTGAGTGCAGCTGCAGTGCGTTCGGTAAACTTGGGTGATTTTGTGTGTGTGTGTGTGTGTGTGTGTGTGTTTTTTTTTTGCGCATGTTCCATTAATAAATGAACTAGCCCTTACGGTGGTCTTCATCACATTACTGCGGCTTTATCGAAACCCCTCGCCCGTACTCAGAATTGGACCGCATCCATGTTGCAACTAATCCTGTACTAAAAAAAAATGTTGGTTAGTTTCCTCAAGCGACACAACTGCGCGCAGACAAATAAGTTCATGTGCCTTGTCTGGGCCGCAATGTCTTTTGCTGCATATTAATATTTTCTATGAATACAGAGGGTAACTAGCCAAAGTGCATCAAAAAACTTTAGTTGCAAATTTCTGTGCAGTCGGTAATAGAGTGTATACTCGGTGTACAGTAGGTTTTTTAACGTTGGTGGGATAGTACAACAATATTTCAAAACTTAGCGCAGACTTGCCAACTAATTCAAGAGGCTCCGCAGTGGGCGTTTTAGATTAAGGTCTGTTTTTTTTTGTTTTTTTTTTATGTGCAATCCAGGGCAGTCTCTAAAAATAACACAGGTTTTGTTTACCATACAGTTGTCTCATGCATCGAGCAGGGAATGCATTGTTTCTTCCCCCCTTTATTCAAACAAGCACGGGGAAGCTATTTTTTGTAGCTGCGCTGCACAGATTACTGAGACGGGTCGTTTTTGTGGCTAATATGATCACGTTTTAATTTCATTTAGTAGACGACAGCGTGTCTGTAGCAGCGCGACTGTAATATCCTACAAATAATAATCGTCGTTTTCGTAATCGACTACCACGCAACAACAATAAGGAAGCACTTTTTTCGAGCTCAAATTAATCCCGCCTTGTACCAGCTAGCCTCATGTTTCGCCTGCGAATCTGCTTGTTTCATCGTAGCGCCAAATTGTCTAACGTCATCGACTGCGCTTCGGTTTTCATGACATCAATTTAGTAACCGTTTGCGAAACGGTGTCCTCGTTTGGAGATGCGCCGTACTTTTGAATATGCTGTGCATCATTGGAGAGGAAGAGATTGGAAACACTTAGATAGTGGTAAATAATCATTCTTGTGTCAGGTCCGATGGTACCTTATGTATTTGCCTAAGACGACTCGAAGGAAATAACCATCTTTTTGTTTTGAGTTGATTTTATTCACACCCCCGAACCTCGAAAGCTTTCTTCACTTGACGCGGTTTCGCAGTACCTCCTGTTTGGAATGTGTGCGTAGCACGTCCCAAACAAATGCAGTTGTCTTAACCTTGGCCTTTATAAAGCAACTACCCATAGAACTATGTTTTCCTGCATAACAAAATGGTGAGTTGGGCCAGCTAGTTGGTGCTTTCTGCGTAAGGTGCTTTCTGCGTAAGCATGTGGATTGCTTACAACCAGCGTCCACCCTACTGCAACCAGGTTGTGGGATGGAGTATCACTAAAAAAAAACATGGTTGATCCCTCCGTCATGGGAATCGGTATAACACGAAAGTGAAACGTGTCCTTACAGAAGTAGTCGAATGTTTACTGCACATTGATATAACAGAGCTTGCACAATGTCTATTGGTGTGTTGACAGTTATAGCACCCTTTAACGTGGATGCATCCACGTTGACGCTAGATGGTACATCTGTATCCCGACGACTAACGTCCGCGATCAATGATTAAACAAACCCTTGCGGTCATAGATGATTGTGGTAGCTGTACGTGGAGAGCTGAATCAGAGAAAGCGGTGCGACACCCAGAAGAGCGTCACCGAGTGGACGCCGAAATTGGGCTAAGGTCGCCTACTCGTGGCATGTTAGAGTTTTTGAACACCACTACCCGACCAGAGGGAAACGCAGCGCGCGTCGTGTCTTCCCCGTTGGCCGGCTGCGATTTTTCGCGGGGCCAGCTAGGAACATGGCTAAAGACGCGGAGTTTCGGCCACGCGACGCACTCGCGCGTCGCACAGCTATTTTAAGGCGAAAGCCTTTAATGTCTCATGCTCACGTCCGTCCGGTGTCCGTCCGTCCGGTGTCCGTCCGGTGTCCGTCCGTCCGTCTGTCCGTCCGTCCGTCCGTCTGTCTGTCCGACCGTCCGTCCGGTATCCGTCCGTCTGTCCGTCCGTCCGTCCGTCTGTCTGGTGTCCGTCCGTCCGTCCGGTGCCCGTCCGTCCGTCCGTCCGTCCGTCCGTCCGTCCGTCCGTCCGTCCGTCTGTCCGTCCGTCTGTCCGTCCGTCCGTCTGTCCGTCCGGTGTCCGTCCGTCCGGTGTCCATCCGTCCGTCCGGTGTCCGTCCGTCCGTCCGTCCGTCCGGTGTCCGTGCGTCTGTCCGTCCATCCGTCCGTCCGTCCGTCCGTCCGTCCGTCCATGTCCGTCCGTCCCGTCCATCCGAGCTCTGGCACGGAGCTAGGTGGCCGCCGGGATGCGCAAACGGACGCCGGTCGCGTCGGACTCTACAGCGCTCGCTCTTTGCTTGCGTAGCTTCGCTGTGCCCAGCGTTTGCAATCATTCTGACCGACGCCGTCTCAATGGACACAGGCGTTCACGGAATACACCTTCGAATTTACAAAGGGCCCGTCAATTTAAGCGCTGGAATGCTATGGCGTTTGCACGATGCACAAAGCGCGAGAAAATACTAACGCATGCGAACGGAGGAAGATTAGTCTCGCGTCTCGCTGCGACTCGCGGTAAAAAATTCGCTTTGTGTGTTATCCCACTGAGAGTGTAAAAGAAAAAAAAACACATGGCATAGTCAGTGGAACGGCCAAACGCTTTCGCCGAACACACTTTAGAATGTATAAAGTGGCCTTCAATTTTTTGGTATGAACGAATGCTACGAGTGTGGATGCTAGGAGCAAGGTCGCCACCTGGCAGTGTGTTAATGCATCGGCAAAATTGCACGTTTGCTATACGAAACGCGCCGAATGGGACCGACGCGGAGAAACAACGCTTTGAAGAAACTAATCGTGCATTTCACGGTCATAATGCATTACTTCTCTTAACAAGAGCTCTGTGGGAGTACAGTGGTAGATATAAAAGGCTTGTTTTTAAAGCCTGCAAAGTATGTGACCGTGGCGCAGTGGATAGCGTGCCCGGCATCTCTTGTCGCGGACCTAGAGGTCATAGATTCGACTCCCATTGACAGAACTTTTTTCTTTGTCTTCTGATCATGTGTATTTTTTCGACGTCATTTCCGTGACGGAAATACGTCACTGAAATCTTGGTGGACCCCGGCATAAAACACTTTCGTGTTAAAAACTTGTAAAGGGCTTTGGTTCGTCTACAGTAGCTGAAACCTTAAACCTTAAGCACGCACCAAATTTACGCTACTAGGGAGTTTGCTTTGTATAATGGACTCTTAATAAAACACGCTGCGGCGCTTCTTCGTGACGCATATTTTCATTCTTAAGGAAAGCTGAAAAACTAGCAAAATGTTTCAAATTGTAAAGAAAGTTAACTAGTGACAAAAGTTACCGCTGGTTAACTTTCATATAGAAGAAAGAAAGCATGGCACTCCATTAGAATACTGCTGATATGAAGAGACAGCCGAAATCGAACGGTCCTGTTGCTATGCCGTTATGAAGCGGACCATTCCTATCAGCACACACCAATTTCATCAACTAGCGCTTTGAATACGTGCTTACTCTCTCGCTTTTCTCATAGCGTTGTCAAGGGTTCTCGTAACGGTAACGTCACAAGACACCGCTCTTCTCTTATTTTCTGCCCACTGCCATTTTTTGCTGCGCGGCGAACTCTCACGCCTAACACGACGCTTCGCACACCGAAGGTTTAATTCGAAGTCGTACTCAATGGCAGATTGGGTTGAGTTAAGCATTTCGCCTCAAATATGCGCAACCTCACGCACGCAGGTCGTCCTCCAGCTGCCCTCTCCTGGTGGCGTGACGGCCATCGGCTGGAAGACGTGCTCGTGCCGGGTGGCGACGGAACCGGCGACGCGGCCAGTCAACTCGCCGTCGGGCCCCTTGGTCGCCGAGACCTGCACGCGCAGCTGGTCTGCCGAGCCTCCAACAATAACATCTCCGAGCCACTCAGCGCATCGGTCGTCATCGACCTCATACGTAAGCCGAAACTCCGTTCACGCTCATACTGATGTTGTCACGCGGTCGTGACGGTTAAAAAGGAAGCACTCGGGCTGGTAAAGACGAAAGCTTTTATTGGTCGAGCTTATTCCCAGGAAATGAAATCAGTGAACGAGCAGTGCACGCTGTACACTAATAGCGACAATCACAGTCGTCCGCCGTTTTTAATTCAATTAGCGGTAATCCGCGTCTGAAATTATACATGTGGCATCGAGAATTTCAGCTGTATCGTTGGTGGCTGCGTTATTTCCAGAATTAACTTTACTGTTCACGTTGCACGCTCAAGCTTACCAGAGCAGTCTAAAATAATAGAGAATGTTCGATATTCCTGTGCGCCCCGCCACGGTGGTCTAGTGGTTATGGCGCTCGACTGCTGACCCGGAGGTCGCGGGATCGAATCCCGGCCGCGGCGGCTGCATTTTCGATGGAGGCGAAAATGTTTGAGGCCCGTACTTAGATTTAGGTGCACGTTAAAAAACCCCAGGTGGTCTAAATTTCCGGAGCCCTCCACTACGGCGTCTCTCATAATCATATCGTGGTTTTGGGACGTTAAACCCCACATATTATTATTATTATAATCCTGTGCGGCGCGCACAAGGCCTGACAGGCGTTGGTAATTTAAATGCGAGAGCATTAAGAAAAACTCACATCGGCAGCGTTGACCCGGCGAATGCAAAGAAGAAATATCAGGGTTCCCAGCAGGAATTGAACCCAAGCATTCCGCGTGGCAATCAAGTATTCTGCCGCAGATAGCCCAAGCCGGTTCTCGGAACTGCTTTGGAAAAAGACCTTATCCAGGCGTGACGTTGGTGAAACGTCAATTGTGGTTGCAGTGCTAGCTATCTAACGTTATAAACGTTACATATGCACTCTTACATATAGTAGTCTACCACTATCCCTCAAAAGGAAGGTATATAACAGCTGCATCTCACCGGTGCTTATCTATGGAGCAGAAACCTGGAGACTTACAAAGAGGGTTCAACTTAAATTGAGGACGACGCAGCGAGCGACGGAAAGGAAAATGATAGGTGTAACCTTAAGAGACAGGAAGAGAGCAGAGTGGGTCAGGGGAACAAACGAGGGGGTTAAGGATATCATAGTTGAAATCAAGAAGAAGAAGAAATGGACATGGGCCAGGCACGTAGGACGTCGGCAGGATAACCGCTGGTCAATAAGGGTAACTGACTGGATTCCAAGAGAAGGCAACGCGTGAGGGGGGAGACAGAAAATTAGGTGTGGGCAGATGAGGTTAAGAAGTTTGCAGGTATAACGGGCAGCAGAGAGCACAGGACCGAGTTGATTGGCGGAACATAGGAGAGGCCTTTGCCCTGCAGTGGGCGTAGCCAGGCTGTTGATGATGATGATGATGATGCACTCTTATGATAGAGGCGTCACGTCGGGTTAACGTCAACTGTAATTACGTGCCATCCACTGAAGGTAGTCTACGTAGCACTATCCAGGGCTAACATCCTCGCATGCACAAGCGCTACGTATCAGCTTACCGCTTCTTGTGTTGGTAATACACATGTTGATGTTGGCATCGTTACGCAGTTGTAAACAACTGGTTATATAAAACATGTGCGACTATTCAACATATGTCTGTGCGTACGTTTGTTGAATATCTTAAGCGTCATTTCGTAATGTTTCGTTCAATAAAAATATTACACCACGATTAGACCTCAGCATGCTTCGCATAACATCGATTCCCATAGTACGTGGGATCGTTTTCTTTTTTTACTATCAGCTTTTATTCACTAGAGATCTGAAGGTCCTATTACACGGGTTATGAAAGGAGAGAAATAAATAACGCATATTTGCAATATATATGTTTTTCCCTGAAGCTTGTCCTGCTACAGAAAAGATTACTTGAATGAAAGAGTGTAAGCAAGTATAACCAGGCATTCAACTCGGTATTGCATAATACAGCGGATTAGCGAACGCCATTAGCTACACACCCCGCTGATCATTCTGGCGTGCTAGTGCGCGGATACCAAGCAGCGCGACTGCGTCGCGTACTGATTTCTTGGGTGAAGACACATGACTTCATTTACAAGTAACATGCTCGCGAAGAGTAGATGGAAAACGCACCTTGACAACGCGTCGAAAATTGTTTATGGAGCGAAATCGAGAAACGCTGAGGTACCGAAGGCATTTCCCGTAATTGAAAATATAATAATGTATTGGTTTGTCGGTTTAGGTGATTTGACGTCTCAATGAGACTATGGCTATGAGAGGTGCCGTTCCAGAAGGCTCCGAATAATCTCGTGCAGCTTAGGTTGTTTAGAGTGCATAGACATCGCTAAGTACAAAAGCCCTCAGGATTCCGCTTCCATACAAATGCGGCTGCCACGGTAGGGATAGTGCGCGCGTCTTTCAGGTCAGCAGCCGAGCAACGTAACCACCGGGCACCGCGGGAGCAGGAAATATTTGAAGTGCTGACCGTAATCTTTCTTATACAGCTGCTCAAAGTACTTACCACTTTGTCTCGCAAAATAGTTCAAGCCAAGGCACACGGTGTATGTACAGACTAACCGCAATGATCTCGAAGGTACTGATAAAGGCATTTACATGTCTTTTAAACCGCTAACCAAAGCTTCGTGTCGTTCGCGCAGTCAGATTGTTTGGCTGCTCAACAAAGTGCCGGGGCAGTGGTTCGCATATTCACCCTTCGGCCTTCCACTGCCATTGAATATTGACGCCACGTGGGCAAAATGCGGCAAGCTATGGTCCTATAGATGTGCAAGAAGCTGATTAGACATGGAGGCGCGCACGGTGTCAAGAGGTCTCTTTCGTTCGTTCATTTCCAGCAGTTAATGTCTTTTCTGGGGTAGCTCGCGTGGGCAGTCACAAAAGGTGGTGAACGTCAGCTGCATCAGTACCGGAAGGAAACTCAGTGACTGTTCACGTAGCAAAAAAATTTTGACAAAGGACAAGAAAAGGGACGAAAACGAGCGCTAAATTTCAACAGAACCGTACTCGTCGTCGTCCCTTCTCTTGTCCTGTGTCAAAATTTTTGCGCTACGGGAACCGTTATGCGTCACCAACAAGCCCATCACCAAAATCACAATATCGTAAACTCATTGAACTGTTCGCAAGGCCTTCAGGTCTATGGCTTCAGGCTGCCGTGGTGGATGGTGCGAGGGTCGTTGTTGCCCGAGCTGCTAAAAGAGACCTTCTGCTTGGCAGTTTGCAGAAAATAAGGTTACGTCCGTTCGCAACATAAGGCTGCACGCCCGGTCACGCCAAAGTTTTGTCCTTATAAAGTGTCTCAATGTTGGTGTCTCGCAGTGGGCCCTACCAGCGTGTCCATCGTGGGTGCGACGCACTCGCTCGAAGCTGGTCGTCCAGGCCAGCTGCGGTGCGTCGCCTCCGGTTCGAGGCCACCTGCTCAGCTATCGTGGTGGAAAGGGAGCCAACGACTTCCCGCAACCACGACCACCACCGACGCCGGCGGTGCTTCCGACGGGCCTGCATCCAGCAGCACGCTCACAATTAACCCCGTCGGTTGAGGACGACGGTCGCCAGATCACGTGTCGAGCGTTGAACGAGCGCCTGCCGCACGCCACTGTCGAAGACGTCACTACCATCAGAGTCCTCTGTGAGTGCTTGCTGTCCTTGACTCGCTGATTCGCTGATAATGGTAGTAATTGGTAGTCATCTACAACTGTTTCTAAAAACCTTTTGAACGGAAACAAAGTATGGGAGCGGGCTAGTTGGTATTCCATATTGATACACTTAAGCGCAAGAAAAAACACGAGACAGTAATCGACGAGGACAAGCGCTTGTCCTCGTCGATTACTGTCTCGTGTTTTTTCTTGCGCTTAAGTGTATCAATATTGAACGGAAAGACGTTCTTGAATTGTCTTGCGCCTTTTTGTTTGCCATCCTTCGGAATGAACAAGATGGTATTTTGTATTTCATTATGTTTGCATGCCACCCTTGTAGCTATAAACCTGCACAGGCGCTTCTGAAAAAAAAAATTCCCCATCTCCCGCTAAAGGGAACCATGTGTGGATGCGAAGCAGCGGGGAGATGGTTAGCTTGAGTGGGAGAAAGGTCGCCGCAATCGTTTCGCGGCAGCGGCCTGGGCGCTCATCGCGGCACTGCACAGGAGAGAGAATGAGGCGCGTTCCGTCATTTTTATACCGCGGAACTACTGTGGTGCCCCCCAGCGGAGTATGCAGCTGTCGCATCACCTGTCGCGCGCCGCTCCGTAGAGGATTCTTAGAGGAGAAAACGGGGGGAACCGTAGGAGAGAAGTGAGAAGGGACGCACATGCGCTGTGGGACGCGGGAGCCGCTCCGTAGAGTAGAGGAGGGTGAGCGTAGCAGAGAGGAGAGGACGCGCTGTGGGGATGTCGGACGCGGGCGCCGCTCCGTAGAGTAGAGGATTTCTAGAGTAGAGAAAGGGGGGTGAGCGTAGGAGAGGAGAGAGAGAGAGGGAGGGGACGTGCATGCGCTGTGGGACGCGGGAAGGAGGGACGGACTAAGCCCCCCCTTAAACACATGCAAGCAAGATCAAGGAATGGAGTCAACCTGGGCGACACACACCACCAGTCTAGCCATTGCTAAAGCAGCCTCTCTGTGCTCTGGGCCATGACTCTGGTGACTGTAGTGGTGGTTGACGGCCTTATATTGTACTACAGTGTTCTGGTTCGCATTGTGGTTTCTTCCCTACTTCATGAAAGTGGCCGGACGCGGGACGCCGGACGCGGGACGCGGGAGGGACGCGGGACGCGGGACGGACATAGCCCCGAGCATAAGATGCTTCGCATCTAAAAAAAGATAATGATCTTGCCAGGCAATGATATGCTCATAGTACATTCAAGTATGAAAAATGCTGCAGGATATGTCTTTTCGCAGCTTTGCTCGCCCCTTTTAGGTCAGAATTTTCTACATATGCGTTGAAATCGCGTAATCCTTTACTCTCTAACTCAATTCGTCGCTGTCGCTGATAGCAAGGCGATAACGCGTGTTATAATCCCTCATCTTACATGGAAAGGAAATGACGACGGTCAGATGGTTTCTGACAATTTTTTCTTATCTTTGTCTGCCTGAAGATAAAAACATGAAAATAGAAAGGGAGCAGGCTCACAACTGCCGTCGTAGAGTACACAGTGCCTGCCTTGTATTTAGGGAGGAGGGAATATCGAAAGAAGGTGAACATAGGAAGAGAAAAGGAGCTTGTTTAGAAATCCAAAGATGTCCTTAAGAATTTCTCTGGTGCCGCGCTGCGCGAAGCTAGCGTCATATAATCTCTGTTGACACGCGCACAAAGCGAGGACTCCGCCGCGCCGGCGCCAAATATCGCAGACTTCCAGAATGGGCCGAAGAGCGAGAAGGGAACAAGGCTGTTCACATGAAGCTTTTTACGAATGTCGAGATTGTTTCTCATCACATCGCCTTTAGCGATCATGGCATTAGCGGCGACGTTAGTCGCGAGATGCGTTCTTCCAGAATTTTTGATAATGTGTCGCGTCACTATGACTATATGGCAAGGAAAAAGTGAAGGAAACGGATATGCGAAGGCACCCGGTTTGTTTCCCTGCCCTTCACAAGGCGTAGCTGGCAGATTGTTATCAGTGTATAATGCAATAAACAAGACGAAAAATTCTGTCTAGAAAACGGCGGCAGAATGATTTTCTCTTAGAATTCACATTTTTATCTTGCGCGCATGGAGGTTGACGTTCGGGCGTAAAATCTGAGCTAAGAAGGCGCAAGAACCTGGCAAGCACCACGACGTAGCCGATGTCAACACAAGAAATAACTGAAGGCGAAGCAGCTTTGAGCTTGATTAAGTATTTATGAGGGACGCTAATCCAGTTTCACCGGCCTTGCTTAAAAACTGCCGTTGTGTCTTTGGGTAAAAAAAAACAAGGTCCATTACTAATGCATAGCAAATCAGAACCAGCGTTCCAATCCCTAAATGTTTAGCATAAGCCTCTTAGTAGAATGTGCGCGCGCACGATTCTTAATAATGTGACCTTAAGCTTAATCACTTAAGAATTTATGCATAAAAGGAAGCAGCACTGTCAAAAGCCACGGTGGCGCATCTGGACCGCGTGATATGCTTAGCGCATCATCTCGATGCACCTCATGTTTGCAGATCTTATCGGCTTACCAGTCTAACTCAAGCGGTAATAGTTACCGTTCCGCTATGGCGGAACCGTAATTGGTCATTAGGCCACAGCTCAGGTTAATACGGTTTCTTAGTTCGTTTTTCAAAACTCTTTCGCGAAACTAATTACATGTTCCTGCAGTCGTGTCGATAAACGACCGATAATTGCAGAGTTCCACATAATTACATAATAAGTCCTTACTGACTGGTATATTGACTTTTTATCCGCAGTGGATATTATGTAACGTTACCGAACAACTACGACTGGTTTAATTAGTGCGGCCTGCATTTGTGCGCCATTTATTATATATTTTTTGCGTTGCTTAGTCAAAAACTGAAATATTTAGCAAGATGAGCACAGGCGTGGCCGGCTTGCGTGCCTCGGCAATAATAGTCCGAGTCACGGCACGAGTGGACATGACGCGCTCCGCGGCTCGGGACACTGATTTAGACGTGACAGTGCACCTACCATATGATTCGCTCGAAAGGGTTTCATGTGTCGGCGCCCAGCGAAAATTTGAGCCATAACAATAAGAGTTAGCGGCGGCGAATTATCCCATTACAGTAATTCACTTCGCGAATGCCTTTTTTGACGTCTCTTGCTATTCCTGTTTTCATTACTCCACCATCCCAGTAGGCAAGATTTGTAACCATGCCACTGTTCGTTTTAAGCCAACAGCCATGTACAGCCTGTGTCGCAGAAAATGCGGTGTCGTTGTCGGCAGCGTTGGCTATGAGCAAAAAATCGGCGTGGTCCGTGAACGAAAATACACGGCGTATGCAAAGAAAAAAATCGGGGTTGCAGCCGGAGTCCAAATCTGGCCTTGGGAGTGTTAGTCAGCGTGGGAGTGTTAGTGGGAGTGTTAGTCAGCGCCGCTCTTAGCCATGAAGGCGACTGTGGAACACCCTTCGCGCGTAATGCGAAGGTTGCAGGTTTGGTCCCTGCCGGCGGCAAGTTGTCTTTTCGTCCACTTTACTTTCTTCGCATCTACATCACAATTATTACGATACACTTAAAAAAAGTACACTTACCGTTCCCTATACCTTCCTTGACTGCATTATCTGCAGGTTTTCATTAAGGCTGTGTCAAAAAAGCAAGCCCTCGAAAATTTCTTTCCTTCATTCACGCCAGAGCTTGACTCCTGTTCGGAAAAAGACCGTACGCAGTCGTCAAGTCGCGCAAGAGGTTACGTTCAAAAATGCAATATTGCGTCGCAGAAGCGTAGGATCGCAGCAGGCGTCGCACCATGCGAGTTTTGCAACGAGTGGGTGGCTGAATGCTGTTAACTCTTTACAAATAGTAGAACTGTAATTTGTCATCATCATCATCATCATTAGCTGCAATGTCACCACGATGGGCAGCCGCGCAGGGGCACCTATGGCTTTGCAGATACTTCGAAGCTTTATTTGCAGTAGGAATACTAGGAAGCGTTACAATGGCCAGTGTTGGCGTACAGCCATTCTTTTCCACACAGTACGGCTGTGTCCACCGAGAAGCGAAGCATGTCAAGCGAAAGAGAAGGCTATGCAAACGGGGCCTGATAACGCTATGACGTTGCACTCTTAAAGACGATGCTTAAGTGTCCTCCAAGGAATAAAAGAAAAACTAAATTGGGCGAACCGGTTTGGGCCCTTTACGAGCCCTAACTCTCTTTCTCGCTCGCTCGTGGACTTTATACGTGTTCTGGGTATGATCATCGAAGCCAACGGACAGAACGGCCGCACGATCGACCATGTGACTTCCAAGGCGGAAAGGGTCATCTGATTAATCGCTAGAATTTCCAACAGTCGGTGTGGTCTTCCGGAAGGCAACTTTCTAAGACTGTTCCATGCAGTTTTGATGAGCCACATAAATTATGTCGCATGTGGCAGTTATGCACGCTTGTGTACTTATGTACAATTGTGGCAGCTCTAGGACAGTACTTCATAAACACTCTCATAAGGACAATCATCAAGGGAGTCCTAGGCCTTCCTATGTGCACGAATACAGATAACCTTATGAACCTTGGAGCCCATAATACGCTTGACGAAGTTACCGAGGCTCAGCGAACGGCACAGGTCTCGAGGCTTTCAGTTACAACAGCAGGAAGAAAGATCTTGATTTACAGGAAAACAAATTCCTCACGGTCGAAGTGCAATACGCGCATCTACTGATAGCATGAGATCTTGCATCACGTTGTCTCCCTTCCACGAAATATAAACCCACTCTACTGCGTGCGCAGGTGTGTCTCTCTTTTAGCTTACGCTCACGCCCACTGTTCACTTACAAATGCTTTGTCGATGCCGCCCAGTATGGCGCTTCCGCTTTCTTTGCAGTAGCATCCACAGATACCAAGGGTCAGATTCTATCCTAAGCGTCGGTTCGAACTTCTTCTTACTAAGCAGACCAGATGGCTATCGCACTCGCTATCCTTGATCCGCAAGAAAATTATATTTACACTGACTCTAGATCGGCTGCTAGGGCCTTCGCTTCTGGGTCCGTCTGCAAGGAAGTTTTTAGAACTCTAGCTCACAAGGAACTCACACACTACACTATCACGTGGTACCCTGTTCCTCTTCTCCTGAAGTTCGGTTGCCTTTCCAATGCAGACGAGCTAGCCTACTCCAAGGCGCGAGATCTTCCTTTCATAACCGAGATTTACGCGTCTCAGACGAAGGATCAGCCCCGAGCCTTTATTTTAGGGACATTCTGACCACTTTCTGTGAGGTCACAAAACACTATCAAATATGCCGTTGGGCCCTCCCACTCTCTCTTCGCATGCTTCAGACGGGGGGGCGTACCCCAGCCTTTCCATTTATAGTCATTACTCGGACATTGCAGGACTGTCAAGATCGCAGTGATTTTAGACATGTGCTTTGGAGGTGCCCCTCTTTACAGGGAAACCATCGAGGATTCTCTGAAGACGAATTTTATTCTCTCATTAATAGCCCGGTCCTACTGCAACAAATCAAGGCTCTCCAGTAGGCCCACTCCGCAGCGGTAAGGCTAGGCCTCCCCGTCACGTGTGAACGGCCCGCGATCCTCCCCTGTATAACAGGTATTAATTCCTCCAGGACCCAAATAACGTTTTTTTTATCTATATGTCTAGTCCTATATCTTTCTTTGCCCCTCTGTAGTCGTTCTCTCGCCTATATTTTTCTATTTCTTCCCTTTCTGTCTATTTTTAGATGCGAAGCATCTTATGCTCGGGGCTATGTCCGTCCCGCGTCCCGCGTCCCTCCCGCGTCCCGCGTCCTGCGTCCGGCGTCCCGCGTCCGGCCTCCCGCGTCCGGCCACTTTCATGAAGTAGGGAAGAAACCACAATGCGAACCAGAACACTGTAGTACAATATAAGGCCGTCAACCACCACTACAGTCACCAGAGTCATGGCCGAGAGCACAGAGAGGCTGCCTTAGCAATGGGTAGGCTGGTGGTGTGTGTCGCCCAGGTTGACTCCATTCCTTGATCTTGCTTGCATGTGTTTGGGGGGGGGGCTTAGTCCGTCCCTCCTTCCCGCGTCCCACAGCGCATGCGCGTCCCCTCCCTCTCTCTCTCTCCTCTCCTACGCTCACCCCCCTTTCTCTACTCTAGAAATCCTCTACTCTACGGAGCGGCGCCCGCGTCCGACATCCCCACAGCGCGTCCTCTCCTCTCTCCTACGCTCACCCCCCTTCCTCTACTCTACGGAGCGGCTCCCGCGTCCCACAGCGCATGTGCGTCCCTTCTCACTTCTCTCCTACGGTTCCCCCCCCGTTCTCTCCTCTAAGAATCCTCTACGGAGCGGCGCGCGACAGGTGATGCGACAGCTGCATACTCCGCTGGGGGGCACCACAGTAGTTCCGCGGTATAAAAATGACGGAGCGCGCCTCATTCTCTCTCCTGTGCAGTGCCGCGATGAGCGCCCAGGCCGCTGCCGCGAAACGAGAGCGGCGACCTTTCTCCCGCTCAAGCTAACCATCTCCCCGCTGCTTCGCATCCACACATGGTTCCCTTTAGCGGGAGATGGGGAATTTTTTTCTTCCTCTTTCTTCCTCTGTCTCTATCTTTTTCTTTCTTCATTTCCTTTATTTCTCTGTATTTTTTTCTTTCTCTTTCTTTCTATCCCTCTCTCTCTTTGTACTCGTGCACCCCTCATTTTTTCTCTCCTCTGTCCTCAAACTCTCTTCCTTTTCTCACCTTAACTCCCATTTCTCACGCTCTTGCTGTACTATATTATACTACACAAGGCTTTGTTATGCTCTGCTAGCGTGCCTGGATAGCCGCAATAAACAGAAGAAAAAAAGCCTGGATAGCTCAGTGGTTAAGACGCTTGCCTTCGGAACAAGGGTACGCGGGTTCAGATCTCGGCCTCGACAAGAATTTTTTTTCCCCGAGAATTTCTCTCTTTCTATAACTTCATTTGTCTTTCTTTTTCTCTCTCTGTACTCGCTCTTTCGCCCATTAGATTTATTGAAATCCGCGCCGGAGAAATCGGCGAACCTGTTTTGGGCGCGAAGCAGATGTTGAATAAGACGACGATGAATAAGAGGACGAAAAAGCGCGTGTCGGCTCATTATCATGATAATTTCTGTTCGTTCTGCACGGACTAACGGTCTGCCTGAATAGCTCCGCTGTTGCAAAATACGTTCAAGGTGAAATGAAAACATACGTCTCCAATATCGCCTGCAAATGATTTCGCCTTAATGACATGCACAGTCGAAGACAAACTTCGAGCGATAACTAGCAGAGGTGCGGCAGCTGCAGTCATCACACAGAACCGAAGTCGACTGTGGCGGCGAGCTTTCAGCGGGCCACATGTGGCACAGCTCAACGTTATTGTGTGGGGGACCATTCACAGTAATTAATACAGCTCAAGTGAATGCTCCACCGCCAACACGGCATAGTTCGACCGAGCGAACGGGAAACCGGCATTCAGTGGAGGCCAATTTGAAGAGGTTGGCTAGATGAAGTCCCTACCGGCCCTAGCGATGCATCTTGAACGCGCTACGTGTAACACAAGCCCCCTGCCGGCCATCTTGATACATTTCGTGGACGCGACATGCGCATCAGTTCGAAAAATTATGCCAGACTTGGGAAAGAATCCGACACTGATTTCTTCTCACTATCAGAGTGAAATCCAATAGGCCTGCTGTCCTGTCGTGCGCCCATTCCTCTTAAATATCACCTTATGTCATGTGGCTAAATCTTAAAGTGTCTTTTTGACCACTTGGAAGCGTAAGCACATTGTTCTTTAACTCTCTTTTATAAAGCCTGTCTTGGAAAGAGAAGAAATAAGAGAGAAGGAAATGAAGGGAAGTTAACTAGTTCAAGACGACCGGTTTGCTACCCTACACATGGGAACATGATGGGGAAGATTGAAAGATGGAGAGGAAAGAGAGAGAAAGCACATAACACAGCGCACACACACTCAGTCAGTCTTGGAAAGAGTTTTGCTTGTAGTTGGGTATCTGTGAGCCGGCTCAGTAATGTTAATTCAATTCAAAATGAACGTGTGGGTCTTTGTGTATGTATGTACCATATTGCCAACGATAACTTTCGATGATCACATACTTTCCTTCGTGCAGACAAACCGCAGCTGGTGGTGCGACTGGGCAATCGTCTTCGGCAGAGCAGCATCCTGGAGAACCACGACGTGTACTTGGAGTGCAGCGTGGCTGCCAACCCACCCGTCAGCGAGATCAGCTGGCTGTTCGAAGGCCGAGACCTGCAGACCAACACGTCCGCAGGGATCATCGTCAGCAACCGCTCACTCGTCCTGCAGAAGGTGAGACGAGCAAGCTATGTAAGGAAAAACTGTTTCAGCTATACCCACAGAGTGGGGAATTGACTGTTGCAGCAAGGTTCGCGTTGTACTCAACCGAGTGGGTCATACATGATGACGCGACTCAACATCTGAAGCAACTTGAGTTGAAATAGGATAGCTTCGGTAGCAGCCTATCATATCACAAAGCTAGGCCGGTGATGAGCATTGTCAGTGGTGTATGTGGCGTCACTTCTCGATGATGAGCGACTCGAGACTAGACGAAAACTTCCGGCACTAATATTCGCCAGGAAAATATCTGTTTGCGCTAGTTGGACGTTTTCTCCTCAAGGAGCGCTTCAAAAAATCAAACCTGCTTGTTACTTCACCAACCAGAGCATACAGTTCACCGTGCGGACTCTACGCAAGAGGTCAATGAGTGTATAAAGTTTAGAGTTCGTCGGCTCGGCGTTGTGATTTCGGCAACGAAACATACATCGCGCTCTGTCCCGTGTCCTCTCTTGTGATTGTGTTCCTTCGCGCCTTAAGATAACTTATGAACGTACAACTCGCCCAACAAGAAGTTCTCTTAAAACATACATCGTGTTTCTAAAGAAAATGTCGCCGACGCGCTGTGCAGGTCAACAGTTACGTTACTGCATTGAATACGCATTCAGCATTAGTGAAATTCCGGTGATAGTAAGAACAAAGAAAAGCAAGAGCTGAGACATTCCTGTGTTATTCTGCAGATTTCAACCCAATGTTTGTTTCAAGCTTGTCCGCATATAAAGCTTCATATGACTTGCTGGGATTTCTTTAAGGCGGCTTAATGTGAGAACATTCATTTGACAGGACATTCGTCATAACGTCGACCGTTATATCTCTGCGCCAAACTAGTACATCTTACAAAAACTTCACTAAAGAGTTCACGAGCAGTTTTATTAGTGATATTTTTCGGTATATCAACATGTGCATAGTGTGGCTCACAAGTGCAGGCATTTTTGCAACCCGTGATGAGCGCATTGCGTCCAAATTCGGTAGGTGGTTGACATGGCTAGAAAGTACATTTATGTTCTTTCAAACGTTTGTCGACCACCACACACTTTAACCCCCGTATTCTAGAACGCCCCTTCACTCGGCTCTCCACCGTGACTTGAGAATGTCGATGGCAGATCCACCCTTCGGCAAAAATGTTCAATGCGCATGAGCGATAACCGGCATCATTTCCTGAGAACCGCTGAGTCACTTTAAGTCGAGCGGTGGCGCTTTGCTCTGCTCGGTCAAGTGAAGGGCGGAATTCGAGTCGAGGCTTGTTTCAGAATACGGGCGTAAGTTCTGCCACACGTCGCTTTTGACATGATGCTGGTTTCCGGGATATCTAAACATGACGTAAGGCATGTTTGTGTGGTTTTATTGCGAAGCACATACGACTACCAACATGACACGTTTTGAACGCTTCATTCAGAAATGTTGAGCAAAATCTCTGTTTCAATAGAGCGCATTTGCATTAATGTTTTTATCTCGGCAGTTTGCAGGTATAAAGTGGCAGCAGAAATAACAGGAGCGGGTTGATTGGCTGAAAATGGGAGAGGCCTTTGAGTGGGCGTAGTCAGGCTGATGATGATGATGATGATGATAAGACACTTTCTTAACGTTTATACGCTCCAGTGCTAATTTTCACTTAACGCTAATTTTCATTTAATGCTAATTTTCACTTAACGTTTATACACAAAATTTTCAGAAATGCCGCACAGGTTTTAACGGTGCCTATACGTCAACCAACACTTGTACTTCGCAAATATAACCAGCGCGTTATACAAATTCTATTTCAGATACCGTCCGCTACGTAGGGCAAATAATTGATTCAGGGCTAACTGTTGGAGAACATATTACTTACATTGTTGTCCTACTGTGGTTCTCTATAATTTAATATAAAGAAGAGCTTAGTTTTTTTTTATAGAATGGCATGAATTTAACTAAGAGGCGAAAATTGAACGCGTTCAGCGACGTTTCGCTCGTATTCTACGCGATCGGTTTTTATAACGCTGCCTATTTATTACAATGGGTGTGTACTGTAAATGTGAGCTCTATATCTCTACAATTAAGGCGAAAATATCGTGATCGCCTTATCGTGTATGATTCAATTCAGAACGATTTATCGTATACGCACTTACTGTAAGCAGTAATTCTCAGTGTACTGCATTACAACTTACGTAATTCCGGCAGTTCCTCTGTGGATTCATTTTATACTTCTAACGCCATTACACCTATCACACTACGAAGTGACTTGCGTTATGATCTAAACATTTTTAGCTGTTGTGTTTTGTTTGCTCTTAGCCTGATTTTTGTGCTGGAAGAATTTTTTTCGCTGTGCTGCATCGACAACTGCTTTTTCCGAACATTTTGTCTAGTTTTTCTTTTTCTGCTATTTGTGTAGCAAAAGGGCGCCATTACTGATGCCTAGTACTTTCAGAATTGAAATAGCGAGTTAATGAATTAAGGACTAGATTAATTGGTCAACCAGTCAATCAATCAATGAGTTCCTGAAACTACCGCTTGAAACCGCAAGAGGCAACACTTTGAGAGGCACAGTGCACTTAAATAGCCTCCAATTTCTGCCAAATGTGAACTTTGTGTAACACAGCGCTCTCGGGACTTTGAAAAACGCTTGATGTTTGATGTTATGTTTCAAAACTGTCTATTGATTTTTTCTTAAAATCACTCTTCACAATTTACTTAGGTTCTACCTTAAGCTCTGCCCCAGTGCTCAAGCTTTGTCTGTTATGTGTTTACAAAAAATCCACGCATATCCACGAAGTGAATGCTGATGATGGGGCGAAGCAGTGTGCATCGGATCGTGAATCCTGGCCTCCTATTTTGTTATGGTTAACAGCCTTTTATTTTGTTCTTGTTAAGATTTTGTTCTGTCATATGCTGTGACTGGGTGGTTAAAAGTCGGTGTTTTTACGGTATCGTGGCCTTTTATTTTGTTTGTTCTTGTTAACAGCCTTTTGATGGCCTTTTTGTTGTTCACATATGTTTTGATTTATTCACATGCACCTGCGCTACATCTGCTGTAGAAGGCCGGACGGCGGTTTATGGCACCGAGGGACATTGTAGAGTCTCAAGGTGCTTCACCCCTAAAAAAACTAACTTTGCAGAGTTGGTGCTTATGCCAGTGAAGCGCGCAATATTTTGCGCTGCTCATGCTACTCGGTCATATGCACCGAGAAAGGCTTGAGTCGGTATTTTACTGTGCATGTCCAAGCAAACAATTGAAATTGCGCGTAAGCCGTGTTTGTCCCGTCTTTCTGCCAAATATAATCAACGGGTAAAGCAAAGTTTCCTTGGTACACACACACACGCACAAAAAAGGCGTAAAATGGCCGTGTAATGCTTTCGAGCCCTTTCTGCGATATCGCACGTGTACGTAATTCGTGTGGATTTGATATCACAGGAAAGTTTTCCTTAGCGTTCGCCCCAATGTTGTACGAAACGGTGTTCCAAGGAACGACGTTCAAGGAACGAGTTTCTTTTGGGAGGAACGAAGGCACGCCACCGTTCCATTCAGGATCGATGGAACTGTAACGGTAAAGCATTACGTTTACGAAGGAACGGCAGAGGGAACGGCGTTTTTCTGCAAACGTTCCATGACATTGAACAGGGGCACGCAAGCGCCACATTGTGCAGAACAGGGCGGATGGGCGACCGCGTGAGGCGCAAAGAATATACCGCTCGCCTGTCACGTGACTTTGGTGCATCATGGTTTTCACTTCAAGGCGTCCGCCGGGAAAGCGCGTGACGCCGAGACCGACCATGTGCAAGAGGAACAGTTTTTTTTTCGGCAACAGAGCTGCTATCAGGGGTGCAACAGCTGCGCCAATTGCGCCAAATTGATACAATTCCCCGTTTTTGCGCCGAGCTGTGCCAAAACCATGAAATTGGCGGAAATTGCGCCACGCTGCGCCAAAAGGCCCGACCAGCCTCAAAATTTTCTCTGTTGCGTCAATTTCAGCGAGAAGAGGAAGCCACGTTGGCCACCTGCAGTTTGCGTCATCAATCAATGCACGCGCGCAGACCCTAACCCTAAACCATGGTGTGCTGGAAGCGTATGCCGCGTTTTCCGCGCGCGAACAAACTCTACGTGCTGCGAACACCGGCGTTGCCGGCTACCATGTTGGTTGCCATAGCAACGGCCCATAAAACATTTTTCGGTCTTGAAGTTGCGTCGTCCCGGCAATAGGTGTCCGGTGCCGTCGCCGGGCCAACGGGCACGCGCCGTTGTTACTTTATCTGGTCGAACGCGCCTTGCAAGCGAGCCGAGAAGTTGTACCCTAAACCTAACCCCATCATGAAAGAAAAATAAAGGGGAGGGGGGGTGTCTTTAGTGGTGTTCGAAAATTTCCTGGCCTTGTTCCAACCTGTGCAGAACGCTGCTTAAGCCACCTTCCCCGCAGTACACCGGTGCCCTGCGGGAATGCGCATTATGTTTGGAAGGGGCTGTCAGCACTAGTCACGGGAGAGCACATTTTGTTCTATTACTCATGCGTATATACGCCACATACTTGTGAGTACTAGTATGGTCGTTGACGCCTAAAAAGGTTACTTGCATTAATTTGGAGCAGTATATGACATTTCTGCAGCCTTAAAAAAAAACCAACGAAACTGTGCGCCATTTTTTTCGCCTCTCCTACTCCTCAGTTTTACGAATCCCCCCTAATTTCAAGGTCGCCAGCTTGGCAGATCCACATTTGAATTCGCAGGGTCTGTCAAAGGATTTGACAGGTGCGGCAAATGCTAATGCGGACTCTATCATTGTTTGTTCAGTGGGGTGGTTCAAAATACTACTTTTATTAAAATAGCAGTGCTTGTGTTCACTCTGCACGATTTAGGTGATGTTGAATGAATTGTCTACGCCCACTGCAGTGAACGTAGACAGGCTGATGATGATGATGATGATGATGAATGATTTGTACATCTTTTTTTTTAAATGTAAGCCCTTTTTATACTGCTCAAAATTTGGTCTTTCGTGATAAAAAAATGGATGTCTTTTTCCTCATAACCTGCTCCAAATTTGGATTTTAGTGCTCCAAAAGTAACATTTTGCTGCTCCAAAAATTGCTCCAAATTCTATTTCGGCTGTTGCACCCCTGTGCTATGCTCGAGGTTTGCCGTGTGTCATATGTATAGAAGGAGAGTTATCATGATTATGAACCGGCACGCGCTCTCTTCGTCCAGTTCGTCCTCGTTTGCTTCGCTCCAAGCACACGACGTTTAAGTATAGACTAGTCAAGAAGACGGCGGACAGCAGAGAGAAGTGACACAGAGAACGATCCAGTCGTGTTTGTCACTTCTCTCTCTTGTCCGCCGCCTTCTTGACTGGTTTATACTTAAACCTTATGTATCAACTTACCCAGACTTCGACCTTATTGCATTCCAAGAAGACGTGCGCCGATTTGTTCGGCGTGGGATGCAATAACACTGATGGGTGGGAGAACTAGAACAGAGAGAGAGAGAGGGGGGGGAGGGAAGAGATATAAAGATAGAGAAAAGTTCTTGGCGCAAAAAAAAAAAAAAGATATTCTCGGCGAGGCGAGATTCGGACCACGTACTTCCGACCCGAAGGGGAACGTCGTAACCCCTCGGCTACCTAGTTATTTTCTTCATGGTATTTGTTCAACATAGGTATGGCTCTTGAAAGCAATTCAATACAGACAGAGAACGAACATATTAACTCTACTCGTATCGCGGCACAATGACGAACACGCAGCACTGAAGAATTCGCATTCAACTCTAGAGCGAATACGTCAGGCACGGCCGCTGGATCAAAGCGCCCGTGCGTCAGGTAACGGCCTTTTCCAATTACACAATACAACGGGGGTAAAGATGAACACCTCGCCAATGCAATATAGCATTATGGCTTGCGTTCCATTTGCTCGTGCACATTTGTTAGCTGAGTGGACCATCCTAATGAAGTCGGTTGTCGACGAAACCAATGGATCGGCGTTTCTCTTCAACATGCGCGCACGCTAGCTGAGCATAGTATAGCCTCGTGTAGTATAGTATATAGCAAGGGAGTGGGAAAGGGTTGAGGAGGAGGCGAGAACTAGTATATATAGAGAGACAGAAAGAGACAGAAAGAAATGGAAGAAATCGAGAAAAAGATAGAAGGCGGCTACGGAGAGAAAGATGGAAAAGGAAAGATATATGAAACAGAGAAAGAATTGGGAAGAGAAATATATAGTAAGAGAAAGAAAGAAGCCTACTGCAAACTGGGGACTTTACTTTGTTGCAAATGTGTATACTGGGCATCATTTTCTACCCATACTGAAATATTGAATGATCACTCATTAAACGCCCAAGTGTTGTTCCTTTCGACGCGGTTTTCTGTGCGAGAGAGAGATGAAGAGGAGGCCTTAACCAGATATGTATTTGAATATCTGAAGCGCAGTATCCTGACTGCCCATTTGAAGACCGACGTGGAAAGTGCCATATGTGTTGGACATAGACGAGCACGAAAGCTCGGTGGTCTCTCAAAGATTTCGTCTAGGAGCGTTTATTTATATTCCTTTTATCTACATATAACCTGCTGTGGGTGATGTGAAATTCATATGATATTTGTAGGCTTGTGCGAATATTCGAACGAATAGTGCAGTATTCGAATTCGCTTCGATTCAAATTTAAATTATTTAAAATTTCGAAGTATTCGAAACGAACGAATAGATGCATATTAATCCGCATGTAACCCCCTGTAAAGGTAGTTTCACTGCAGTAGAGAGATGCTAAGCCGCGAAAGCACCTTTCCAGGTATATATATATATATATATATATATATATATATATATATATATATATATATATATATATATATATATATATATATATATATATATATATATATATATATATATACAGGGTGCCCCATTTTTCACGCAGCACGATTTAAAAAAAGAGGAACGGCGTTAGGCGAGGCAGACCTAGTGCATAATGTTCCCAGTATACTGTAGTAGCCGCTACTATTTTTTTCGTTAATGTGAATTAATTAATTAGTCCTAATTAATTTCGTAACTCCAAAAATACTCACCTAATTATCAAAGTGTCAATGAGGCAAATGTGGGCATGTTGAAATGACATCTATCTCTGCTACTTTCAACAACGTACTAATTGCGTGCTAATTTTTTCCTTTCGGATTAGATTGTTGCTTTATGCATGGCCTCCGAGATTGTGCGCCGGCGCGCGACCTCGGAGGCCATGCATGAAGCAACAATCTAATCCGAAAGGAAAAAATTAGCACGCAATTAGTACGTTGTTGAAAGTAGCACAGATAGATGTCATTTCAACATGCCCACATTTGCCTCATTGACACTTTGATAATTAGGTGAGTATTTTTGGAGTTACGAAATTAATTAGGACTAATTAATTAATTCACATTAACGAAAAAAATAGTAGCGGCTACTACAGTATACTGGGAACATTATGCACTAGGTCTGCTTCGCGTAACGCCGTTCCTCTTTTTTAAATCGTGCTGCGTGATAAATGGGACACCCTGTATATACAAGTCCGCGTGTAACCCCCTGTAAAGGTGGTTTCACTGCAGTGGAGGAATGCTAAGCCGTGAAAACACGTATCAAGGGGAAATTCGCATTGCCACGGAGCCCCACTTCACGGTTAAATGAAGAGCTAACCCTCACATTGATACATTTTCTAAGTTTAAAAGCTTGTTATACCGGCTTATATGCTCTAGGTATAGTAAATTTTCGAATGTTACATATTTTACAGGTTATCACTAGCATTCTACCGAAAGTCAAATCCTGCTACTATTCAAAGTTTTTTCCACTTCCCTTTAAGCAGTGGCCTATTGAATAGGCTGTAGCACCCCCCACCTTTATTTTTTTTTATTCACGCGTCTACTCTCCTGTTCGATTTCCCTTTCCATCTTTCTTTTCCCTTTCCCCCTCCCCTTAGTTCAGGGTAGCAAACCAGATGCTACACTTCTGGTTGACCTCCCTGCCTTTCTCTCTTTTTGTTCTCTGTCTCTCTTGAAGCAAAAAAAATGGCATTTGCACAGACCTTGTCACAATTTTTTTTAATATTGTGCAGGTTAGTTAGGTCATGACAAATATGCCCATTTTTCTTTATGTGATATATACTATTCGAATTCGATTCGAAATTATTCGACCAAAATAACTATTCGCGTCGAATTCGCTTCGAGCCTAAAATTTACTATTGGCACAAGCCTAGATATTTGTAGCTTGATGTGAGCTTTAAAATTCTCACTTTATTTCGCCTCAGTATTATCCGACAATATATTTTAACGCCACAGCGTTAAAGAGCTCGTTTCGCAGAAATTCCAGCGTCGGTGCCGGCGTCGGCGGTTGTGAGCGAAAAATCATCATCTTGTCCGTGACCGAAAAATGGAGAAAGATGCAAATAAAATAAATAATAAAAATTTCCGGGTCCGAGTGACGATCAAACCCGGACCGTCTGCGTGGCAAGCAGGTGTTCTACCACACAGCCACGCTTCTGCTTGGAAGTAGAGGGAAAATAACTTCCTCTGCTTGGAAATGCAGTGAAAATAACTGATGCTTCGCAAACGGAAGCGCCCTTTATATAGGCGTCGCAATGTAATATGTAATGTCCCAGGAATATTGTGTGGTACAAGCGTACATTGCCATCGTGCGTCAGAATATGGGACTATCATAACGATTTCGTAGTTTAAAGCCGGCCACCCATTACAAACGGCACACACCCTACTGCGCGATTTCCCTGAACACCACGTAGTGGGTGCATAGCAAGTATGCGAACGCGTACTCGGTTGAAGTAGGCACTCCGGACAGGATATCGCTATCGCGTTCAACTCTTAAAGGCGAAGATTAAGGGTCCCCCAATTTTTTATTGAAAATTCAAATGTAACGTTAATATAACGACACGTTCCAATTTTCGAAATGTAACTGTAACGAGTTCCTTCCGCATTAAAGGAACTTATTACGGGAACTCGTTCCAAAATTGGGTAAGGAACGAGGAACGGGCTTTCGTTACTGTTTTAGAGGAACGTGTACAGCACTGGTTCGCTCAATGTTCACTACCTTTGATCTCAGCAGCATTTGAAGTAAGGCCCCGGCAGTGGCTTAATATTGCACCACTGGGCAATAATATGCTCCGCCCCATCATACTGATGTTGGGGCGGAGCATTTGTACGTGAATTTTCCTCTCGCGCAGGGGAAAAGCTTCTGAACAGACTTTTGATACGAATCACCTACTAAATATTTTAACCAAGGCGCCTTGATTGTTGCTCTCAAACGAGTATACCGAGATAACCAAATAAGGACAGGTATGTTTTAAATAAATTGTGGTGTTTTTGTTCCAAAATGATCATGCGATTATGACGTATAGTATGTAAATCACTCCGGTATAATTTTGTTAACCGGGTGTCCGTTAAAGCGTGAGGGAACCTGAGAGCACAAGTGTTTTTTTTTCTTAATTGCACCTCCACTGACATGCGGCCGCCGTGACGGGGAATCGAAGCTCGAGCACAAAGTCGTTGCCACTAAGCCGTCACCGCGGGTTCCCGTGTTTTATATTAAAATGCAGACATAATAAGAAGGTTCAGTGACTCTCTGAAACGCTCCTAATTAAATGAGGGACGTGAAAGGGCGGGCATACTTTGAACTTAATAAATAACGTTATACAAAGGCTGAAATTAACGCGCGCATATTAAACAGTTATTATTCCCAACACGCAATATGCTTCCTTCTAGAGGCGTAAGTCACGGGCGGAGAAAGAAGGTGAGCTCGCCATCTGTGCCACTTACCTTGGCAGCCGCTAAACAGCGGTGCCATTTTGTTCCGTGGGTTTATCATAATGCATATATGTACATTCCACAACCAAACTTCAAACGTTTAGTCAGAATGATGGCATAACTTTGTGTACCTCCCTCTCAGAACACAGAAGAGTCGCGCTCGACAGCCTCCCGACCCCATACCAAAGGGGGTGGGGAGAAGAAAATTAGAAGACTTGCGCCTCCACTTTCTATTAAGCGAAATGCAAGCAAATACAAACAGTACAGTTCACGTAGATAAAAAAGGGAACACGGCAAAATCAACTGTGCGCCTCGTACGTGCTATAAAAATTTCGCGAAAGTTATTCAGTTAAAACCTTGCGAGCTTACAAATCATGCTACCCGCGGGAGATATTTGCGTTAAAAATAATATTCCGTGCAATGTTTATTCCTCCAAGGGAGAGCAAATAAAATTCGAGTAGTTTTAGATTAGGTACTAGATTACATTTTTGATTGAGACATTAGTTAATGTTTCGCAGATTTTATGTGGTCACTATTGACAAATATAGTTTCTTATGTCCCTGTATATCGCCCCTATTATTTACTAGATTTCGTCTATATACAGATGACATGTTTATTTATTTTTTTACGCATAAAACTCGCTTGCAACGTGTTTGGGCGATTATATATATTCAGTCGGGGAGCTTCGTCGTGACAGAAATAAGCCTGTTTAGGAAAAAGCGCCAGTTGCACGCCCCTGAAATCTGAGTAAACGGCGGAGCTGGGAAGCAAGCGCCGCTACCTGGCGAACGCAGATTGAATTATTTTATTATAGTTCTTTTTCTTTTCATTTCATCTTTCTTTATCTCTTGGTATATTGCCCTGTCTCCTGATTTTCCTGCCCCCCTCACCGTCACATCACTCCTCCTCACCCTAACTTTTCTTTCCCGTCCCTTGCTATGCTATGCTATGATTTACTCTTTTATTTATGCTTTTCTTCCTCAACACCCTTACATCTCTCCTCCTTGCCCTGACTCCTCTTCTCCATCCCCTTGCTAAACTATACTATACAAGGCTATGTTACGCTTTACCCTCAATCCTCCTCCTCTCCTTCCTCCTCAACCTCAGTTTCCTACCCCATGCCATAATTTACTAACCATGGCTATGCTATACTAGAAGCTGCTTGGTACATACCTTCTGTCTGTGGCCTATAAACTATACTATAAAAGGGCATGCCATGTATTACCCTCTCCCCACTTTTGCATCCTCCTCACCCACGCTTCCCTTTCCCACCAGCTTGAAATACACTACCATGCATAGATGCTATGCTGGGAGCTGCTTGGTGCATACCCGCTCTCTGAGGCGCATACTTACCGAGTTTACGGTGGACGACACACGGCGCCACTCGAAGCTTAAAGGGGCCCTGCAACACTTTTTGAGCATGCTCAGAAAACGCCGCCTATCGGTAGTCCAGGCTCTCGAGAACACGGGAGCCAAATATTATAGCGCAGCACGCGGCGTGGAATTCATAATAAATTCTCAAAGTCAGCCAGAACTTGCTTTCTCTTCTCTCAAAAATCACTCGTCAGTGTCGTCACCGACGAGAGTATCACTCGCATCAGCCATTGGCTGATTTGAGCATGGCGCGCTCGGTAGTTACAGAGGCCGCCGCGGGAGGCCGCGACTTGTCCACGCGTGCGCGCGCGATCGCAATGAAAATTGGCGTATTCGAAGAAAAAAAAAGAGAAAAAGCGCTCAAGATCACGAGGCGCGCGTGACGTATTTTCTTTCCCCGTGCCATCCCTCCCTGCTTAGCTTCCAGCGCTTTCGACGGGACGAGAGAAGAGAGAATGCAATTGCAGCGTGCGAGAAATATTTGTAACTCCACTCGTACTGGACGGATTCCAAAAATTTTTGCGGCAGTGAATTCGTGAGGCAATAAGCTCCTTTAGTGAATCCATTCCATGGGTATTTGAAAAAGTGTTGCAGGGCCCCTTTAAACAACTCCTTGCAAGAAATGCCAGCAAAACCGTGAAACACGAGAAGTAAGGCAGATGCACAAAACGCTGCAACTAGCTGTGCTTATATTGAAGCCGACGGTTCCAGCGTTATGTGCATCTGCCTTCTTTCTCGTGTTTCGTGGTTTTGCTGACATTTATTCAAGTAGCATGAACCACCTGACTCAAACATCGACTATCACGGAAAAGCTCTGTTGTTAAAAATTCGAAAGATTTGCAGCACTGTGCAGGCCCCCATTGTACCATTAGAAAGTCGTACGTTGCTGTCCTTCTGCAAGGGCAATCGCAAGTCGTCCAGATCGCTGGACAATCAGCAAAATATTCTGCGCGGGAAAACAAGTATCCACGCCTTCTCCAGTGGACTTGAATATGACCAATGTTACCGCACATGCCTAAATGTATCCCTGAACACTGATATGTCACGCATAATTTATGCTCTGTACATAGTGTAAATAAATTTTTTTCTAAACAGTAGGTGCCCATCTTCGTGTCACTGTTTTAAGTATGACAACCAACGTGTTCCAAAATTTGCTGGCAGTATTGAATAGTCGAAGGTAAAATTTTGTCGATAACAAATTAAGCTTTCATATTCACATGCCCTAATATTTCAAAATAGCTGCGGCAACTTTAATCAGCAAACGCCTCTCTTTTCTAGGTGAAATTGGGGGAAGCACTCGCCTCACATCAGCTAATAAAAAGTTGTGTCTGCCGGAAGATCAGTTGGAGCTGCGGTGGATATACGGCCATTTGGCGCAGCGTCACGTAGTATATGTGCTATGACGAACTATCTTTCTTGATGCATAGAAGCGCTTGCGTAAAGAACATTGAGCGCGGTACGAGATTACCTCACGTGCAGGAGGATGGCATGAAAGAAAACTGGCATACGTGATAAGGCGCGTGTGATTGAATCATGCCCTTTTTCCTGTCTTGCCGTTTTTGGAGAAAAACAATATCTTAGCTTTTATGTTTGTTCAATATTATTTGCACGCGTAATCGAAAGTAGACTGCATTACGGAATCCAAATATATAGTTAACAAGTTTCAGCTGCTCATTTCTGCGCAAATGCCTATATGCAATTAACATTTGCCAACGTTGTGTGAAGAAACAACCGGCGAAATCTACAAAAATATAAAAAAATATAGCAAAATCAAATAGGATAAACAAGAACAAAAATGGTACGAAAAAAAACTTTCAGTTCGCGCACATGTTGGGAGTGCGCATGTGTGTTAAAATAGATTGTTCCTTTGTGTGAAACATACGATTTATGATTTTTCAAGTGGTCTTTTCATAGCACGCACAATACACGTAGACTTCACAAAATTCTCTCATCGTATCGCATTGCCTATAAGGAACTGTGTATTAGCAGTTCCAAAGGGTTGTAAAGGAGATCTGTTGTGTGAGGCGTGACCACGGTCCAAGATTTGCTGCTGTGAGACCTTGATTTGGGGCTAGTTGGTTCATAACTCTAGCGCGGGTTCATCGCGTGTGTGGTGTATGTTCTTCGTCCCTTGTCGTGTCACGCTCTGCCTTCCTACGTTTGTGCAACAGAAAAAACTGTGGCTTTCGTTGCCAAGGCATGTGATAACGTCGTCACATGCCGTCATGATGACGTCGTTATGTGATGAGGTTATGTAATGAACATCATGTGGGAATCGTCATGAGACATCGGTCCAGAGATAGTAGGCCATCGATATAGTCATCACACCAGCATACACCCTGTTTTCACGTACAGTGTACGTGTTGTGACTTAAGGGCATCTGTAACTTACCACACGATGTAGAATGTGAGTTAGGTAATTGACGTCTAATCGCGAATGACGCCAGAGGGTATTCAATGAGTGGCCGAGTTTCATGCTCACAAAGCACCGTAAAGTATGTTACACTCGATATAACAATGACGCCTTTGTTATCTTCTGGAAGCGCGTGTCTTCAGACTGTTTAAATCTGAAGTGTTAAATGAGATGAGCGTGAAATCAACCATCACATTCAAGGTCTTAGCATCAGCGGCCAGCAGTCGGCTTCCTTGCTTCCAATGATATCGGGAAAGTCACTGAAAGTGTACTCCATGGACCGAATGTTGAGCGATGGTCAGAGTCCTTGCGAATGGATGCGGTAGCGAGTGCCAGTGGGCATAGGTATGCTCTTTTGATAAGTTTAGCGCTGATTTTCAATATGTAAATTACTTTTTAGAAGTATATTACTTTCTGCATTATATGCAGTATAGATGATTGCTTGGAAACTGTTGTGAAGAGTATTGCGTGAAATCATGAGTATGACGGAAGCCTCATCTGTTCGGTAACGCCCATGGTCAAATGTAACGGAAACCGCCGACCGTATAGAAAAAAATGACTATAAAGCAGCAGAATTTTCGGCTTCCCTCTGGGGGGCCCTGTTGAAAATTAATCATGGCAGAACAAAGTAGATGATTATGTACGCGCAAATAGATGGCGCGCACAGCGTGCATAAACGGAAGGAAGGCTTCCGTCATTGCGGCTCAGCGTGGTTCAGTGGTTTGAGCTAGTACTGACTTAAAGTGAAAGTCGCGAGGTTAAATTTCTTTCAGTAGCTTAGCAAACCCGCACTCCACTGGCCCACTCAGCATGGTGTCCCTTTGGTGTAGAATGTTCAGCAACAGCATCAGAACGCACTTTTTCTTTTTTCGCCTCATTTCGCAATGTTCCTTCATGCGCCTTGCGAAATCCCAAGTCTCGCCGGTGTAGACGTCATTAAAGCCAGCACATGGAATATCGCACACGTCACCTTTCTTTCGGAAGCTTGTCCTTCGTGTTTGCGAGCATGTTTTTATTATTTTTTTTCTGGCACATGGGCCGCGTGAACGTCAAAAGGCCTTAGCCAGTGTACGAACTACAATGGCTAAGGCCTCACTAGTACCGGGATCAGAGTTGCCAGTACAGCTTATAATAAGCGGATATGGCTTTCTTCTTTCGACGAGTCGCTTATAGAATTTTCCAGTCGCTTGTCGCGTTTTTTTAGGCTCATTTGCATTTCCCAGCAAATATAGTTATTTTAGTGATCATCACGTTCACTATCAGCGAGTTTGTTGATGGCTTTGAGTAGTTGAGTGTTGACGTCAAACATACGTTGGAGGAATCAACAAGTAACGCCAATCATGCACTGGAAAGCGTTAATTCAACCGAACTGATACTTCCTCGGAGACAATGTTAAAAAGTTAATACCGCATGTGCCTTCGTTCGTAGTTACGCATATTTTCGCTGAACAAAATAATTAAAATGATTTTTTTTTCAAATCCCTTTCGTATTGCACTGCTATTTTTATTATAATTAAAAATATTTCCAGGAATTAGAAAATTCATGCAAATTCCGCTTATTTCGGACGTCTTCGCGGAAGTAGAACCGCGTTATTTAGGCTTCTTTGTGATGTATATTTGCTTGTTAGCTCGGTAGCATCTGGGAACTCTGACCGAGAGCATGTGGCATAGCAGCACTAATATGATCAGCTGACGTGAAGGAGGAACCAATACGTTGGAGGGATAGCTGGCGCTGAACCGAGTTCACAAAATTCACTCATGCTGAACGTTGAAGCAACGGCTACTCTACCTGTTTTGTTAATATGGTACAGCGCCAGTTATCCCTTCCTACTCTTGGCTGCTTATCTACGCCAGCTCAGCGTGTTAGTGCAGCGATGCCGTATGCTCCAAGCACTATTGAGGTGGACATGGGAACTTTCTGCGACCGAGCCAGTGGCCGACGTGCATTCAGCATAACTTAATTATGTTATTAATATTTTATGAATGTTTATGACTGTTTTATGTTTATGTTCTTAAGAATGTCGAGAACGTTTCATCCTTGAAACACAACTGCGTCCGAATTAAAATAGAATCCAATTGTAAGTTGTGGGAAATTTGTGAATTGTGGCAGTCCGAATAAGTCGGAAATTATATGATACCGTGCGTATCTGCAGGCCGACAGCCAGACAGACAAGGTTGTGTGAAATGAGCCTCTA